>CM057003.1:1097500-1138200 GCA_029891345.1 Dryococelus australis | reverse complement strand
TGTTAATTGTAATATTCTGTGAATATTAGCTGGTCTTTCATACTCCCATTAAAAATGTAGGAATTGAACAAAATAACGAAGTATGTACGAAATACAGTTCGAGATAATTACAGTTCTATAGCGTTTTCTCTTCACTGAACTGGAAATGAGAAACTGAAACACTATTTCAGTTCAAGGCAGGTAGTAAACATGTTACATTGGAATTATAAATGTCGCAGTAGAATGGCATAAGAAAGTACGAGATACAGTTCTTCCACATTTCCTCTGCAGTGAACCGGAAATGACATCCCACTTTTTTTTTTCCAATGCATTTCGTGGACTTTAATTAGAACCTTTTTCGTCAGACTTAAAATACCGGACTTGGTGATACAGGGCTGGAAGAATAACAGTTCGAGAAATAGTTCAATGTTATTTCTACTCACCTGGAATGAAATATAGAACTGGACAAACGAATATCAGTTCGGGTCGGACTTGAACCGGAATATTATTTTTCAGTCTCTGTTTGGCACCCACCCGACATCCGTTTATTTTCAAATAAAAACTCACCTGTTCTGGTGGAGTTGTTCGCGGAGAAAATCATTTTGTTTCTCATCACTTTACATACAGGTGCATCAAAAGCTACACACGAAGTTTACATACAGGTGCATCACAAAGCTACACACTAAGTTTACATTTCTTTTAACTGTAACAAAACAAAAATAAGGTTAGCCAACTGCTGCAAATGGCGCACTTTTCGAGTGTAGTTTCCCTGTGCTTGCTTCCGATTGGTCGCATGACTTCCTTATTCCAGGTTTTGCAGAGGCTGGCAGCACTTGTCAGGTTTACAAATTAGTGTTCGTAGTGATTTCTTACAATAACGCTTGCTACTGCGAAAGTAGCTAGCTCACGAGACGCAATTCTTTACGAAATATATTTTTACGCTATTTTTGTGAGGAAGAATAATACTTACCGATGGCTACAGTGTTAGAACTTACAGTTTAAGTACACACTGGGGCAGGTTGCGAAAGTTCGTGTATGTAGAAGCAGGTGCATTTTGCTAGACCAATACAATGTTCTTCTCAGATATCGCGGTCGTAATAAAACGAACCACAGCATATTCCCATCTGCTTGGCTCAAACCTCAATGTACACAGTTAATTTGTCACAGCAAAATAATTCGGAAACGCGAAATACCAGTTCTCAGCTGTTTTAAGTTACGCCAATTACAGAAACGTATACATCTAAATGAACAAGTGTTTCTATTTTCATTTCGAACAACGAAGTTTACTGTTTATTTCTACTTCCTGCTAATAAAAACAAATTCCGAAGACAAAAGCACAACAAAATAACCACTCGTTTCCCATTTTACTTTGAACAACAACTTCGTAACGTGTTGTTTCATTTGACTGAACTTCAGCAGTAAGTTTGCAGTTGTGTACAGTCAACGTTTGCGAGCGTACATGTATCTAAAGCCTGGTGGTTGATGGTTAAATCTGTAAACCGTCTCTCAGATGGAACGTTTTCGATAACGTTTGAAAACAAAAAATCTCTGTCGTAACAACTTGTGGAATGAGAGTAAAGAGAGGCGGATAATGAAAAGCCGTTGTGGAACTGTAAAGTAGAATGTAGTTAGGAGTGTGTGTGAAGACATGCAGAGTGCAGTAAGATGGCAGGCAGCACTCACCTCATGGGTCTAGTGAGGCGGAGTCATGTTGTGTCGGCGGCTAGCTGATGTCCGTGTATAGCAGCGCGTGATGTCGCAGACTGCAGCTGAGCTCACATGTCTCGCGCGCACACGCACACATACATACACACACTGTCACACTCAGTCGCCCACTGACGCCGCGCAGAGGCTGCACTGTGGCCGAGGGCCGGACTGACCTCCCCACTCCTATCCCTTCACCCCTCCATGACCCGCCCCTGACGGGCTTCTCACCTCCCCCTCCAAGCGTTCACAGAGCTACTACCCGCACAGAAAACATGCGATCCTCACCTGGACTAGCCACATGCACCGGGTCCTGTGTGTCGCTGCCTCAAGACACTGTCTGTTAAAGCTACTGTGTTTGTGTGACTTTTTCCCTTGTCTCTGCTTGCTAGTGTTGACTTATTTGTGTAAGTAGATGACTAGTAGGTGTGCTGTTTGTGGTTGTATATATTTTGCTTGCGGTCCTTTTTATTTAACTTAATTCCTTTATGGAATGTTCTGGCTTTGTACATGTATATTCTTGACTGCAGCATACCTGGCTTGTGTTCTGTCTGTTGTGTCTGGTAAAACTGATGTGTTTTAGAGCATTTATTTGTCGTGTTGTCCTATTTTCTTATCATTTATGTTGTCAGTGTTGTCCTAACTTTTTCAAGCCGGTGTTTTGCCTGTATCGGTTTCTATGTGTTATCTGTTGGTCTTGTATATATATATACTAGGGGCCCAGCCCGTGACCTTTTTTCTAGTAGAGTCACGTGCCTAGAACAGTTACGATGTTACACATTTTTGTTATCATACAAAGACTGGGGAAAAAAAAAGTGATATGAACTCAACATTGGATATAGTTCTATCCACTAAGCCACTGAGGCCCCACTTGGAATCGCTCTATCCACTGAGCCACTGTAAAGTTATGAAATCTTACATATGTTTGCTGACGTTCAAAGCTCTGATCTTGCATACCATTTTATGCACTTATAATAGTTCATTTGCATGAGATACACATTCCTACTTGCACTCCGGGTGATAACGATAATTTTGAATAAGTTTGTAATTTCAAAACTGTTTCCATAGTAAACTTAATAACTATCTGGAAACTTAAATGTTTTATTACAACTTCCTCGATGTGTTAAACTTCGGTAAAGACAAGAGCTGGAAAAACAAACTTTTGAATGTGAGGGTTGTTGAAAAAGAAAGATAGTGAAAGGAAGGCTCGATAGAACGGATTTTGGAAGAGTACTGCTGAACAAAAACTCCACGATGTGGGCTAACTGAGTTTGGAGCTATAGGAAATGATTTCCGCCGAACACAGAGGAGATGAAGATGGAGATGTACAGGGAACCGAGAGCTGCCAACAGGGATGTGCGACGGCTGGTGACCTGAGGATGGCTGAAACTGCTCAAGGTACTTTGAATCCGAGGTGCCAAAAAACCTGGGATTCCTGCATCGCCTTCTAGATGGATGAAGTAAGCCAGCGTCAGAGTAAATTTGCTTCTACAGTATAATTCTTTTCTGCAAGTTTAATTGTATGTCAGTTTATGAAGAAGCCCTGAATTCTTTGCTAAGAAGTACAACGATACAGTACTCCAGAACTTTACAATATCCAAGTTTTTGTTTTTTGTTGAATCTCGCTTTTGAACAAGACCAGAGGATACCGAGTCATTTACAAAGAAAAATATAAGAAGTAGTGGTTACAACGTACAGCTCGTAGGTCTCATTTAAATAATAATTTATATTATTAAATTAATTCAACCAGATGAACACTTAACAAAATCAGTTCTCGAGTTTATGATGATGTATCTGGTGTTGACAGTGTCAAGTTACAATTTGATTGAGCTGACAGCCAGTTTTTTTTTTTTTTTCGTGTTTCCCTTTAACTGTAAGTAACGCGATCGTATGTTTGTTTCGATTTTTCTATTCGTTAACATAGTTTAGGTGTATCAGTTGTTAGTTAAGGGAGACATGTGTGACGCCTTATTTATTTTAATATCTTCTTTAAAATTGCATTGTCTATGCTTATTTATACTGCTTTTCTGTGTAGTGTAGATGCTTGTTTAGTGAATATTTTTATAGTAGTGATATATAGTTGTGATTGCAGTGTTCAGTATATGTTTGGTTAATTAATTAAGTTTATCATTCCTCTGGCACATTAACCTAAAAACGGTTAGCAATTCCTCTCGTGGCACACATCACACACGCACCATATATAGTTAATTTTGAATATATTTAGATCCAACATATGCAGAGGGAATTTTGTACAGATCTGTACACCACTAAGGCCCCACTTGGAATCTCTCTATCTACTGAGCCACTAAGTCCCTATTTGATATATATCTATCCACTTGGCCACTGTGACCCCACTTGATATAGTTCTATCCACTATGCCATTGCGGCCCCAATTGGAATCGCTCTATCCACTGAGCCACTAAGGCTCCATTTGGAATCGCTCTAGCCACTTGACCATTGTGGCCCTACTTATTTAACTCAACATTGAAGTGGTACATTTTCAGTAAACCAAAATGATATTCCATTACCTTCATATCTCTATGCAATAATCACTATGCATTAATACAAAACTTTCACAGGAAAAAGTAATTAAAAAATTAGTTTTTAGGGTAAAAGGTAATGATTGCATTATATTATCTTACTGATATTCGAACTTGACCTGTAGTTGACCCCGAGGATTCGCTCTGCAAAATTTGACTAACTTCTGTTGAGTTTCAAGGGACTTAGAAGTATTAAAGACAGGCAAACAGAGATCGTCCTATTATATAATAGGATTTTTCGTAATTAGTTGCTGTTTTGTTTATTGACACTATTCCCTCTTGGATTTCTGCAGTGTTGTATACTTATATTTATTTTCTCGTTCATAAGTTACTAATCTTATTTAAGTATATTTTTTTTCGTGGTCAGTCTTGTTTTTCCATTACAGACATCTGCATCGCAATGGCGAATGTTCAAAAATTTCCATCTAGTCATTCACCCCCATTGCACTATTAATTCAAAGATCACATTGAATTATTTTCTTATCAGTAGCACTAGTTAGAATACTGTTCATGTAAGTGGGTGTTTTGAGATGTTTCCACGCTTATCCTTAGTTTTATTACAACCGAAACATACAGAAACCAGTTAAAATGAATCTGAGTCTGTTAAAAATTCCAACTTCATTACTGTTGTCCATGTGACTTTGACAGTTATATTGGCGACAGACAAGTGATCCAAACTTTGGATCATGTGCAAAAAGACTACACTTGGTCTACTTTATCTTCAGTTTAATGTACAGACAGTCCTGAAACATTAAATAGTATTATTTATAATGATTGTACAAACAGCGTAATTATCCTTTGCATCGCATTTCACAGACATGTAGTTAATATTAGCTTATAAAACTAATTTTCTATAAACTTTTTGGGTGCCCACCAACCGAGCTAGTAGATGGCAACCCTTGACATTGACAGTTGTACTTGGTAGTTGTACTTCTACCGTAATCCATGTAGTCACAGTGCACTCTTGACATCGTGGCTCGTGTACCTGCCCAATCTTGAAGATGGGTGTCCCATATGTCTGTACACAACTATCTGACCACTATCAAATCCTCTGAGATATTGTTTCTAGCCCATTCTGTGTTCGACTGTTACTCGGACTGCCTGTACAAGGTATGATGTCATCCCTATCAGTCATACTATTACATTCGATGGAGCATATTTAAAAATGAACTGAATCGTTTCAAGTTATTTATTTTACTTGGCTTCACGCCTAAATTGACTGTGATATTTCAAAATCGCATCGTTAATGTATCTTCGAATACTATAAATGAATGACTTATGTAAAGTTGTTTACAGAAGAAAAAATTAAGAGGATACATCTAAATAAATCATCTCAGAAGAGAAGTTATGTTTCTGTATGGAAATGTGTAGCATGCAGTTGGGAGGAAGAAACTTCTGTGTCTGCTGTAAGCAGAGGGACCTCTGTCTTCTAACTGCGAAGTATTGATCCAGCTGTGACAAGGTGTGGACGTCAGAATAGACTTTAAACTTAATTTTGCATTATTTTAGAGTGGGAGTTGTGTCCCTGATCGCAAAAAAAATAATTTATTAGCATGACACAAGATGCTGTTAATAATTTCAGTAGAAGAACAGTGTATTGATTATTTTTTTATCAGCAGTGAATTTTTAAATCCAGGATGCAATTCACAGTTCAGTGATATATCTTCAATTTCAATAATAAGGGGGTGGCTTATTTCTGAATGCATAAGCCCTATTTACGAGCAGAAATATTTTCTGGCAAGAAGTCAGCTTTAGCCTGCGGGGTCAAGCGTTGTCGATATCCTTGAGATGCTTTATTGGTAAGGCGGTTCTGGTTCGAACCCTGGCTGAGACACGCATGAGCTTCACACTGTGTGTTCTTACACCGTCAGGTGAAACTGTGAAACTAAGTATTAGAAAATTAAGTATCTTAAATTTGGCTTGACTTACAAGTAGTGTGATTATGAGAAGTTGAGCATAATGTATTTTTAATGGGATGCCTTCGACTCGAGATTGCCGAACATTCTCAAAAGTGCTCAGCAGTTATGACCACTAACCCTAGATAAATAACCCATCTATTTATATAAGCCAGTGGCCATATTTGTTTTATATGCATATGACATGCCATATCGAGAATCTGAGTTTACTATCAGAATTAAAATTTCTTCTTTTAATTTGTAACAAAATAGTACATAGAGTATTGTGGAGCCATTCAGAAGTCTCTCGTTCAATTACTACATTCCCGGTCTCTTAGTATCGAGTTATAACACGATGTGAGAATCTACATATCATGCATTGCCTCAATTGTTGTGCATGCATATGTATACCACCATACTCGGATTTTTCAATGTAATTAAAGTATGTACATGTGACCAAACCAAGCCCATCACATGAGTAGTGACCACTTTGCCCAACATTTTATAGACATAGTTGGTTATGATTTAAGAGCAACTGGTGACCCTTGAGGCAGCAATGTACAAGAACAGCTCAGAAAATTGTCTTATCGTCAATGCTTTTCTTGACCACCAATCCACCATTCCATCAATCATGCGATCCATCTTTCAATCTTCCGTCCAACACTTCGATTAATCTCGGAATGTTTATATCATTCTTTCAGCCATTTATCCAATGTTTCCATCAGTCTCGCAACCTATTCATCAATCTATCAGCCCACCTCCAGTGTCGCAGTCGGTTGGTGCGCCACCAGTCCCCCGGACACAGTCTCAGCTTGTAGAAGTCAGGTAGGTGAGGCAGTACCCCCCGGCACAGTCTTAGCTTGATGCACTGCCTGCCTGTAAGTGGGGGGAGTACCCCCGGACACCGGCTCAACTTGTAGCAGGCAGGTAGGTGGGGGCAGTATGCCCTGGACACAGTCTGAGCTTATCGCAGGCTGATAGGTGGGGGCAGTACTGCCGGACACAGTCTCGGCTTGAAGCAGGAAGGTAGTTGGGTGTGAGAAGGGGGCGGTATCCCCGGACACAATCTCAGCTTGTAGCAGGCAGATATGTGAGGGCAGTACCCCCCGGACACAGACTAGACTTGTAGCAGGGAGGTAGGTGGTGGCAGTATGCCCTGGACACAGTCTCAGCTTGTAGAAGGCAGGTAGGTGGAGCAGTACCCCCCAGACACAATTAAGCCTGTAGCAGGCAGGTAGGTGGGGGCAGTACCCCCGGTCAGAGTCTCAAGTTGTAGCAAACATATAGGTGGGGGCAGTACCCACTGGACACAGTCTCAGTTTGTAGCAGGCAGGTAGGTTGGGGCAGTACTCACTGGACACAGTCACAGCTTGTAGCAGGCAAGTAGGTGGGGGCAGTACCTCTGAACACAGTCTCAGCTTGTATCAGGCAGGTAAGTAGGGGCAGTACAACCCGTACACAGTCTTAGCTTGTAGCAGGCGGATATGGGGGCGTGTGAAGGGCAGCAACCCCCCGACACAGTCTCAGCTTGTAGCAGGCAGATAGGTAGTCAGTACCTCTCGGACACAGTCCCAGCTTGTAGTAGGCAGGAATGTGGGGGCAGTACCTCCCCGACACAGCCGAAACACTTAGCAGGCAGGTAGGTGGGGTCAGTACCCCCCGGACACAGTCTCGTCTTGTAGCAGGCTGGTAGTTGGGATCAGTACCCCCAGACACTGTTTCAGCCTATAGGAGGGAGGTAGTTGCGTTTGTTAGGGGGCAGTAGCCCCCGGACACAGTCTCAGCTTTTAAGAGGCAGGTAGGTGGGGGCAGTACCCCCTGGACACAGCCTCATCTTGTAGTAGGTAGGTAGGTGTTTGTGGTAGGCATCAATACTATCCTGACACAGTCTCAGGTTGTAGCTGACATCTAGTTGGGGAAGTTCCCTCGGATATAGTCTCAGCTTGTAGTAGGCAGGTAGGTTGGGGCAGTACCTCCTGGATACAGTCTCAGCTTGTAGCAGGCAGGTAGTTGGACGTGTGAGGTGGTAGTACCCTCGAGACACAATCTCAGCTTGTATCAGGCAGGTAGGTGGGGGCAGTATACACCTGAAACAGTCTCTGCTTGCATCAAGCAGGTAGGTGGGGCCAGTACCCCCCGGATACAGTCACAGCTTGTAGCAGGCGGGTAGGTGGGTAGGTTAGGGGGAAAAACCCCCTAGACAAATTCTCAGCCTGTAGCAGGCAGGTAAGTGGAAGTGGAGGAGGGGGCAGTACCTCCCGGATACAGTCACAGCTTGTAGCAGGAAGATAGGTGGGCATGTGTTGTGGCAGTAACACCCGGACACAGTCTCAGCTTGTAGCAGGCAGGTAGGTGGACGTGTGAGAGGGCATCCCCCCTGGACACAGTCTCAGTTTATAGCAGACAGATAGGTGGGTGTGTGAGGGGGCAGTTCCTTCTGGACGCAGTCTCAGTTTGTAGCAGGCAGGTAGGTGGGGCAGTACTTGAAAAAAAAAAAAAAAAAACATGAAAATAATAAAATTTATCATATTCATCTTACGAACTAAATTACCAAACGTTTTTAAATGACATTTTAAAAACAACAAGAAAAGTTTATGAAAAACAACTATATTTACAATTTTCTGTAACAAAGCTGTGTACATCAATCATACATCTTAACACTGTTACTGTTTACTGCAGCATTTTCATATCTTCTTATACAGATTAAACATTTGAAAAAGGCTCAAAAATACATTCAAAAATAAATTTTAAAAAATTACATATATATTACATCAATCTGAATATCGTATTTTACCTAAAACTATATAAACATATATATATATATATAGTTTTCAGAGGATGTTATATATATAGTTTTCAGAGGATGTTATGTCACACTGTGAATTTTCTTCTTCTTCTTATTATTATTATTATTATTACTATTACTTGGAAAATGTATCGAAAGCAGTAGTATAAAGCATGTTGTCACTGTAGTTTTGTCATGCCTTAAAGATAGGCAACCAGGTAGTAGCAGCGTTTATGTTTTTGCAAACAGTTGTAGATATGATATTGACTGTGAAACAGGAGGTGTGTGTGGTGGCGGCAGATGGACATCATTGGCGGTGTGGTGGTGGCAGTTGTGGTGTCGTGGGTGGGCTGTATTTATTGTGGTGCTATAACTATTGTTTGGAGGGAGTTTAAAAAAATGTAGGTATTCTGTGGTGCCCCCAAGGTAAGGTTGATACTCCATCTGCCACAATGTACCGCTTATCATCCATACCTGACAACACTACCTTGGTTACGCGTTCGGTGTAGACTTCGTGAGCACGCAAACGGAACTGATATTGGGTCCCCAAAACCCTTGTGCAATTTTCGAGGCAATTTCGATAATCCTCGTACCTGAGTGACTGTAACACGTTAGGTTTTACACCCTTCACCTTACGTATACATTGCTGATTCGCAACAACGTATGCGTAAAGCTTAGAACGTAAACCCACACAGTGTGATGATGCGACCAGCACATTCATCTTTCATCACCCCGGTACGACCTTTGTTCTCGTGAGGTAATCCTTGCAAGTTATCGAGTGCATAGCTAGATGTATCAAACCACACCTTTAAATCTGGGGTAATTACTTTATAAATGTCATCACAAGCACAGAATACACCAAGGAATCGGCATAACAATAAAGGAGGTGCAAGACTGGCGGAAGAAATTTTGTACACATGTAATGGTAATGAAATTCATAGAGGGTTAATTTTGAAAGATCAAAAATGGCAACCCCAGTATACAAAGGTTTGTTGAACGCAACAGAATTATTTGACATCTCGATAAGGACCAAGTTTTCATCTATAATCTGTCTTGCCTGGAATGTTAGATGCCCTATCAGCTCTGCAGCCGCATACATCGTGTCATATGTCGAATTGACTCTTATGTCCCTTTCCCAGAGGACATTCTGCAATTTTTTTCCATAAACTGAATTATTCATAAATTCGAAAAACGATTTTTCGAATTCGTTCGCAGCCTGGGCCCATTTCTCAGTGTAAAACTCGATGTACAGAGTCACCCAACCCTTATGCTCAAAGTGCAAAATGCGATGAACAGAGTCAAGTGTGGCTCCATGCATCAAATACTGCCTCAGTGTTTCCCCATGTATAACATCATTCTTCAGTGGCATGAGTATAAGAAGTTTCTCATGTGAGCATTTCAGGGGTATGCCATTTTCTGGGGCCAAAGGCAGATAAGATAATGCATCATGACATTCGTCCAGAAATGACTGGTCCACTTCCGCGCGAAAACAAGTGTCATTGTCATTCACTGTGTTTGAAAAATCCCATGTTGAAAACACGTCAGCCTCAACCCACTGAAAATTACCAATCGGAAGCTTGGATCACATTGTATGACTGTACAGTCCATTGACATCGAAATCGCATATATATTTCGATACCACACTGGGGTCATAGTCCTCACCCATGTAAATTTTGTTGGCTTCTGCGTGTCTTTTTGAAACCTGTGTAATGCCGCCCCTAACCCCATGTTCTACAAAAAGTGATATGTCAGGACCAGTCAACAGCTCTAGCCATGCACGTGTCATCGACAATACAGCGTCCCATGAAAGAGACGGATCTGAGACGTACATGGGTCAAGACTGTAATGAGCCAAACTTACAGTCCTGAAATTCTCAAATACATCTGCAAGCAAACAAGTATCCACACGTAAGTAATGAATGTCATACTTCAGCAAGTTTATGCAGTTGAATGCATCCCATGCGGCTTGGGTGTGAGCATAATCCTCATCGCTAATGCCTTCACCACTCATCACATTATTGTGAACAGAACATTTTTTCTCACATTGATTGGTATTATAGCGTTTGACTATCGAATTAATACTTGAACAGTCGTGATATCTTCTGATATTTATTATTTCTGCAATGGTTAAAATTCTTAAAATTTCCTTCTGCATTTCTCCAAGCACATGTACTGGATAGTCTTCGAGGAGCGCATCGTTTACATATTGGAAACTCTCTTTATATGCTATGACTCCAGAATCCCATTTTAGGTCATGTATCTCGTAAGTCTGTTCCCGAAACTACTTTTTAACTCGAGGTTTTAAAGTATACCAAGGTTTGAGAGATTTAAAGCATAGTACTTTAGAGTCATTAGCGTCAGTTGCATAAGAAATAGCAATCTCCTTCATAACAAAGGTGCTGCCTTGGTAGTTTTCGAAACCTTGCGCATAGCACAGCATTCTTACGTTATTTCTTTCTACACTAATGTAAGGAGTACCTTAATCTGCAATGACGATTAGTTGGACTGATGTTGCTGTCCAATTTCCATCAATTATGGTTTGGTGAGCATTGGGCTTCGATGGCAACCAGATCTTCATGGCTGTGTCTACATTATGACAAGTAAGGTCGACTTTGCGTCTTCCAATTCTCCAGACAGTGATTTATTAATGTAGCTAAAACTCAGAAGTCCTGATCATTATTTGAGGTAAAATTAAAAATCTCACAATCAAGAATATTCGTTGTCTTATTAGACTAAATTACTAGTTGATGAAACACATAAAATTATACTTTCATGGGACATTTAAATGAGCTAGATATTATTCTACGTGTTTTGTTATTATGTGATGATTTTGTATTTAGTGAATATCATTAATTCGTTTTCTAAGTAGTCATCATATTCATATTATCATATTTTCATATGTTGACAACAGATAGTATTTTGTTCTTCTATTGATTATTAATTTTAAGATAGAATGGTAGTTGTAAACTGTTGTCACGTGTAGTGCTAGAATTTTATATTTATTAAAGTTATAAACTTGATTTCTACATGTGTTTTCTGTAGGTAGAGCCTATCTTAAGGTTGCACTATTAAATAATTACTAGTATAAGTTTATGCCGTTATGATCCTAGAAAGCATGATGATTTAAGGTGATAATTCTGAAAATAAACCGGTTTTTCATACTTTTTCTTGAATAGAACTACCAAGTAGATGTTCTCAAATATACAAGAGAAAAGGCGCCCATCCATGAACTACACTCTGATAAATAATTTAGTACGAAACTCTACACTATGTACAAAAACTATCCACTCATCTTATTTAAAAAATATCAGTGGTCGCCTCGGGATCCACTTCATTAACTCTGGAATCGTCCATTACTACATCTGGGATTATTCTGGCTTGAATACGCTGTTCCAGTCTGCGCGACATACAGTCCCTCCGCATATGTTGATTATTTACCTCATTAGCAAAGGCAGGCATTCCGTGAGGACAGTCTTCACGTGGCAAATATTACACGATATCCTCGTCAGCTTGTAAATGTTCAGGGAGGAACGGATATATTAACTTTATTTCGTATCCCGCAAAAGCAATAATAAACTCATTCGGCAACACCCATCATAGAGAGAAGTCTAAACTCAATAAGGTTTCCGCCTTCCCATATGCTAGCATAGCATTAAATGCTTTAACACATCCGTCATTACAATCATCACAGTTGTGTTCGTGATGCGTTATACATGGCCCGAACTAATGAGAAGAGAGATGTATTCTCCTGTAGATCTAGATGATGTAGTGGACGGTTTCCGTTGTAGGGGGGTTCCTGATGTTAATGTAGACGTTGTTCTCGATGTGGGCGTCTGGCATCGTTCTCGGGGTAGAAGCTTGGCGTCGTTCTCAGATCTATTGAAACTGTCTGAGTCTCACTACTGCTAATGCAATGCACATGCATGCACACACACGAAGTGATCTTGGCAGTTGACGACTTAACAATGGAAAAAAGCTCATTTATCCCTCCTTATATAGTAAACGGATTCAAAATGACCGCCGATTTCCTTTAAATTTGCTTAAATTTTGACTTTTTAAAAACTGAGTTGAAATATAGTTGAATTTAACAGATTTCTGCTTCGATAGCAGTCGTTTCAAGCTGGATTCGTATTATTTCAGTAATATCATGTCGAAAAAGTAGTATTTGTAAATCAAATCAAATCAAATAAGTTAAAATATACACATTTTATGCTACATAGTACAGTGGAAATTCTTGGCTAGAAAACTCACGGAGAAATCTACACAAATATTTAAAACATCTTGAATATGTATGTTTACTCTGCTATACCAATGAATATTTAAAAACAGATTGAAAGTAACGACATATTATTTAGAACAACGTAGCCAACAATTTTGTGTGAGGTAAAGGTGCATTTGCATTTAATGTCTATTAATAAGAATTGATACTCAGTAAGTTCTCTAGTATTGAAATGAATGTTAATACTTATAATTGTGGTTAGTGTGCAACTACATTTATGCACGTTAATTGGTTTGCCAGCTATTCTGACATTGAATTTATCGTCATTTTGCTAATTGGCTTCAGATTTGAAATGAAGTATTTGAACTATTTTATTATTCACGGTAATCTGCACCATTAATTGTCATGGTTGCATATACATTGGTTTCAATAACGTTAGTGCATTATATAACGTAACGTACTAAAGTAAAAATGATTTTAAAGAAACGTTATTAGCTATTAGCATGCGATTTAGAATATTTTCTGTAAAATTACAATTTTGTTAGAATTTATGTTTCTTTTTTGTTTTATATAGTAGATTTGCAACAGTAGCAACATTAGATCCTATGTCTTCATCCTATAATGTTAAGCAACAAAATGGTTAATACTTTCATTATAACAAATCATTTTCTGCAAAATAATGTCGACTATGATGAGTCGTTTAAGGTGCTAAATTTAAGCCCTGCTTCCCTGCATGGAAGCGTGGGTTCGAATTCCACACCTCATCATAAAACTCATTAAAATAGGGTTTTTATGCATACAATTAACTTATATTACTTTTCATGTTCTTACTGCTACGCATATTGTCATGCAAGAGTTAGTGTAATATTTTTCACACATGTCACATATGATTTCAACTGCCTATGTAAATTTTATTTATATTTATTAATTCTATTTTTCTTAACACGTAATATTTTTAAAACTTAGATGTATGGTGGCAATAATAGTTATGTTATGTATGATTTTGATAGGCTAGTTCATTTTTCATTGTGTATCTATTTTTATATGATTAATATTTATTTTCGGTGCACTCTCAAATTTGTAAGTCTTTCTACTTGTTATTGTAGTATATCTCAGTTCCGAGATCACGTATTCTTTAGTTTTTCTTCATTTAGGTCGTTAGAAGTGGTTCATGTGGGTGGTTTGAATAATTTTGATCGTCATTGGCCCGCAGGTTTGAATCCTGATTGTTGATTGGCTGGCGCTATAGGACCCCTTAAGATAGCGTCAACCTGCAGAGACTAACGCTCTCCTCGCTAGCAGCCTCCAACAACGTCAGACGTATGGCAGGACCTCCAGTCTGAAGTGGACGGAGAGGTAGGACTTTAAATTAGTTTTAGGATGTGTAGACGTGTCCCTGGACCAACTTTTAAGTAAATTTATAACCAGCAATGGAGCTTGTGCCAATGGCCTCCCATTCGTGTGGTTAAGTGGTCAGGAGCTAGATAGTTTAAACACGCCGTCTACGTACGTGTAGAGCGGAGCTCCACGTATCTCCACCTTAATCCTGCTACGTCAAATCCTGCAAGAGCATCCTATCTTCAATCCGCTTGGTGATTAAAAGATAAGTCCTACCAAAAGATCTGACATTTTCATGTGGACCTAATTTTATCTACAGTTTGATTAAGCTCGATGTCCGTTAGTATCAGTACACAAGCGATGCCATCTTGACTTTTATAAGTACTTAAATTTCCAGCACACATGCGCCCACTGTAAAACCTGTGATAAGTGTAGTTTCTACCAGAGCTAGACTGTTTAGTGAGAGCGCAATTTGTTTTAACGTAATATTTACTACAGAGAACAGTTTAATTAATTTGATTTTGAAACCAGTATATTCAGACTCTGGCAAGCTATGTCACGTAACCGTAAAAGGGTTCAAGTTGGCTAGGCATGACCACTTTTAGTGTTTTTAAGATAGTGTATTGTTTTTAATAGTTTTTCTCATATTGCCATCAGGGTTTTTAGTTATTTCTGATTTAAACAATTACAATACAAAAGGAAATGAAAAATAAATTTAATGAAATTTATTCAAAGGGCGTATTTGTTTTGTCGTTTTCTATACTGTTTTGTCAAGTTAACCTATTTCCTACCCAGGGTCTTACATATGTGTTTACTAGAGTTTTCAGTTGTCTGCCTTATTTTCACGTACGTGCATTAATGGTGTACGTGCCAAATGCTAGTCTCTAGAGGGTGATAATGGTAATAAACTAGTTCCTCTACCGGCCCAGGACTGCACCGGGCAATATACAGAGGCAGCCTAGGCAAGATCACATCCTTCCCCACTGATTTATTGCACGTCAGCTGTGCAGCCTTGTCACTCGAGTGTAATATGTGTTGTCCCATTGTTGAGTATGCTAATTCTACACCATACACACCACAAATATATTTGAATATAATATGATTATATCTCATATTGGCTATCGCAACGAGGATACCTTGTGTGTGTTCTTCACAGCTCCCTACATACTATATTACATATTTATATGAAATATAATCTATATTTCATTAGTTACCTAGACTAAATGTAGCAAGTTTGCTGGAAAAAGGGATAATGTTTATTGGATAAAAAAATAATTTAAAAAATTTCTTGGAATATTAAATCTGGGGATTATCTTCGGTGATTAAGGAAAATTAATTATATTTTCAGGGATATAAATTTCATCATCAGGACTTGTGAAATATTATGTCGCTGGGAATACCCCAGGCTCTAGGTTGGAGAATCAGTTTTGACGACGCTTCAGTGTCCAAGCGTAAGTGAAAGTTTGTAGGGCAAAGGAGAGAGTTTAGGTAGACAGGCAGGGTCAGTTCACAATTCGCAGGTCCGTGGGGGTGTTTGGCAGTTGGAGAGTCTCCGACCTGGTGGACCAAACACACGCTTTCTGGGCTGGGGATGCCTGGCCGAGGCAAGCAGGCCACTCTCGAGATAGCCGAAAACACGTTCTGGACTGGAGATTGTCGGTGGAGGGGTAGGGGAGAGCTGGACAGATCGCTCCTGCCTACAGGCAGGCAGGAGCGATCTGTCCAGCTCTCACTGGCCAGCACCATGTTAGTTTGACGCCAAACCTCGCCCTGGATACACGCATATATTGATCTTTCTTCTTCAACAGGCCCAGCGTTCTGCCGAGGTTCCGTGCAACGATCGAAGGAGCCAGCGGTCAGCTGGCTTCACCTCTCGTCAAACTGATATAGTGCGTCCGGTATTTGTAAATAACTTGATAAGCGTTTATCGTGTAAACCCCGTTTCTGAGCTCGGTCAATGAAAGTTTATAAGATTTTCAACTACCGTGCGGTGAATTTCCCAGACTTAACGGAAATTTGTGTTAACCTTATTCGGGTCGATGTAGTACGTCCGTTATTTTAAATAATTTTTCTTCGAGGAAGTTTACATTAAGTGTAGCAGGATTACACTTTGTGGGATTAAGTCTCCTTAGGCTCCGATGGAAGTTGTGTTAAAATTTAATTATTCTTACAATAGTGAAATTTGCGTTTAAATCTGTTTTTTTTTTTTTTTTTTTTTTTTTAAACGTTCAGAAAGACTTGATTAAGTTGTTCGTCGTTAATAGTAGCTTGGTAGAGAGACCTTTTTTTTTTTTTTTAATATAATTCGGAATGTGTATGAGTAGTGTGTAGAACGTAGTGTATTCAGATCAGTTCTTAGTAAGTTTGCGTATTTTTAATGTGTGCTTTATTCCATCTTTAAGTTATCAGAATAGGCGGTAAAAGAGTTTTCTATTGAAATAGCTTCTGCAATTCGTTTAGTGAGTCGTATTCAGAGTTTATGAAGTAATTTCAACTCGCCCACAAGCCCCGCATCTCATTCATTGTTTGACCTCCCAGCCGGACTGACGTCGGCCATGCCTGCAAGTCTCCGCATGTCATACACTGCAGTCTTTGCTTCACTGGCCTCCCAGCCGGACAGACGTCGGCCACGCCTGCAAGTCTCCGCACGTCATACACTGCAGTCTTTGCTTCACTGACCTCCCAGCCGGACTGTCGTCGGCCACGCCTGCAAGTCTCCGCACGTCATACACTGCAGTCTTTGCTTCACTGAGCTCCCAGCCGGACAGA
Organism: Dryococelus australis; assembly: GCA_029891345.1. Classification (NCBI taxonomy): domain Eukaryota; kingdom Metazoa; phylum Arthropoda; class Insecta; order Phasmatodea; family Phasmatidae; genus Dryococelus; species Dryococelus australis. The sequence continues at coordinate 1,120,972 of CM057003.1, read as the reverse complement.
CGTCGGCCACGCCTGCAAGTCTCCGTATGCCATACACTGCAGTCTTTGCTTCACTGGCCTCCCAGCCGGACTGTCGTCGGCCGCGCCTGCAAGTCTCCGCACGTCATACACTGCAGTCTTTGCTTCACTGACCTCCCAGCCGGACTGTCGTCGGCCACGCCTGCAAGTCTCCGCACGTCATACACTGCAGTCTTTGCTTCACTGACCTCCCAGCCGGACTGTCGTCGGCCGCGCCTGCAAGTCTCCGCATGTCATACACTGCAGTCTTTGCTTCACTGGCCTCCCAGCCGGACAGACGTCGGCCATGCCTGCAAGTCTCCGCATGTCATACACTGCAGTCTTTGCTTCACTGGCCTCCCAGCCGGACTGTCGTCGGCCGCGCCTGCAAGTCTCCGCACGTCATACACTGCAGTCTTTGCTTCACTGACCTCCCAGCCGGACTGTCGTCGGCCACGCCTGCAAGTCTCCGCACGTCATACACTGCAGTCTTTGCTTCACTGACCTCCCAGCCGGACTGTCGTCGGCCGCGCCTGCAAGTCTCCGCATGTCATACACTGCAGTCTTTGCTTCACTGGCCTCCCAGCCGGACTGTCGTCGGCCACGCCTGCAAGTCTCCTCACGTCATACACTGCAGTCTTTGCTTCACTGACCTCCCAGCCGGACAGACGTCGGCCACGCCTGCAAGTCTCCTCACGTCATACACTGCAGTCTTTGCTTCACTGACCTCCCAGCCGGACAGACGTCGGCCATGCCTGCAAGTCTCCGCATGTCATACACTGCAGTCTTTGCTTCACTGACCTCCCAGCCGGACAGACGTCGGCCGCGCCTGCAAGTCTCCGCATGTCATACACTGCAGTCTTTGCTTCACTGACCTCCCAGCCGGACATACGTGTTTTGGGAGAGGTGCTTGTGCGATTTCATTACGTTTTTTTTAAATTCAACTAGTGTAATTTATATATTAGTACGTACGTCGTAAACATTATTTTTATCAATTTGTCACGCAAATCGTATTCACATCTCTTTTAGTTCATTTCCGAGTTTTTTAGCTCAGTCAATAATCAAACGTAAGCTGACGCACATGAAGGTTCTGTTTACTCTCAACACCTCTTTCAGCTTATAACTCGACGTAAGTGCTATATCAAAGACAGTACTTCTGCGACCTCCCGAGCGAATGGACGGATATTTCATTCACTGACTGTTAAATGTTTTCTTTTTTACGCGTCTTAATAAATTTAATTATTTTAACGTGTGGATTCGGTTTCCGAAGTTCCTCTACGAGTGTTCCTCTACGGTTTCCGAAGTTCCTCTACAGCTTATAGGAGTCTGCACATCCTTTACTGACGTCATTCATACACCAGTCTCACAGGTGGAAAGATGTGCTTTAAAATCAAGTAAGGTACGTGTAAAACTCGGAAGCCCCAAGTAGTGTAATTTTTTACGTGTTTTCAAATACCTTGTTATTGTGTTTGGGAAGACTGCAGTTTAATTTATAGGGATATTTTTGCTTCGTTGTAACTCATTAATTCATTTCATACAGGATGCTCACGTAGTTGTGATTGTTTAGTGAGTTAGCCCTTGTCGACACCAGGTTATTCACATAGTTGTGTTCGTTTGAAATTTGTATTTCCATTAATTTCTCTCGTGTTTAACATCACAGGTTTAATTGCATTCGGAAACAGTCATCGTCTATTTAATCGTTTACACCTAAGTTCTTCTGTTTGGCATTACTAAAATACACGACGTAAATCGTATATTTCAGAGTCGCCTATCACCAACACACCACACCTCAGTACAGCGATGGACCTTCAAGGGTGAGGACATATCAGACTTGCTCCCCACCCCGAAAAAGAAAAAAGAAAATTAAGAACCACACACAAAATTTTTTTTATCAAAGAAATTTGATCAAACTTTTTCATCAAACTAATTTGATCAAATTTATTTGATCAACCAATCCGATCAAATCGGATTAGGATGAAGGATTAACAAAAATTCATCGGGTTTAAATCGGATTAAAAAATTTATCGGATTAAAATCCGATTAATCCAATTAATCGAAAGTGGCGTAGGACCCGTGCGGCCCTGCTACTTGTGTGCATCGGAGGCAGAAGTCTCTACGGATTATTGTATGTTTCACGCTATTTTAGGGCTCCAAAACACCATACACTATACGGAATAGTATGCGAATTAGCCAGTAGGAGAGGGCACTGTGTGTCGTCATGGTATCGGGATTAACAGCAATACTGTGTGACATAGTACCCTTCACTTCCGACGCACAGATATGTTAAATGACTTTAGAAGTGTCTCAGATACCTTATCAACGACTATTTTTGGGTTTTCTCATAGTGCTTCCATACCGCGAAGATGAATTGCCAATATGAAGGGTTGCCTTTTGAACTCGACAATCATGGAGCCGTGAATCTGCATCATTGCTAACTGGTTGTCGCCAGTGCCGATTCTTCGCTCGAGTTATCAACTTTGTTCAAAAACTCAATATCGACATGAGAGGGCGGTCCGTACGAAGAGTTCTTTTCACACGACGACGACCAATTGGGAAGCATGGTGGTGGCCTGTCGTGGTGCCGCCATCAATCTTTAGCTGCCCCACCTCACGTGAATGGCTGGTCGGTGTTCGCATGGTGCAATACGATTGGTTCAAAGTCGATATGACGTCATAGGGTTTGCATACTCGTATATAAGCCGAAGGGAGGTCACCTGAGAAGTACAGTTCAACACTTGCTATCGTGATCGGTGGATCGTCTAGGCTGGCTTATACGCCAGGTCATCCATGGCTAGTTAGGTTAAAGTTGAGTGGATATGACGTCATAGGGTTTGCATACTCGTATATAAGCCGAAGGGAGGTCACCTGAGAGGTACAGTTCAACACTTGCTATCGTGATCGGTGGATCGTCTAGACTAGCTTATACGCCAGGTCATCCATGGCTAGTTAGGTTAAAGTTGAGTGGATATGACGTCATAGGGTTTGCATACTCGTATATAAGCCGAAGGGAGGTCACCTGAGAGGTACAGTTCGACACTTGCTATCGTGATCGGTGGATCGTCTAGACTAGCTTATACGCCAGGTCATCCATGGCTAGTTAGGTTAAAGTTGAGTGGATATTGCCCACCAATGGTTTCTCACCATCGGCTTCTTCAGCTGCGATGGCTACGTCACTAGCAGCATCTACTTCTACCAGTGCTGTACCAACGACGTCTTCAGGCATTATGTCGACAGTTCCAACGACTTCTGTGAGCGGGCTACCTACGACAGCTCCATTGGCATCGTCAACTGGACCGTCAGCCTCTGCTCCAGCAGCATCTGTATGGTCAAACACATCTGCGGTGGTAGTCTTTACTGTATTATGCTTGCTGATTTTGTGCATTTTTCTTGAGTTTTGCTTTTCAAGGTCATTCAAGGTCGTTGGGTCAAGGTCATAGTCATTGGCTTTCAATATAGTGGATGGGTGATGCCTATCAAGATGGTGGTCGCCTACCAAGATAGCGGCCTCCAGTAATGTGTAAACAAATGAACGAAAAAATCAAGATGATGGAATGGGTATATATGAGGGGAGTGGGGGTGAGGGAGGCAGTCTGCTGGGATGGAATTTATATGACTAATGGTGGAGCTGGGAAACCTTCGAAAATGTTAGTTTTTAAAATAATTCTAGTAGTTTTTTAAAATAATTCTTAATAATTTTTTAAAATATTTTAATAATTTTAAATAATTAATTTTTAACAATAAATTTTTGGGGATTTTTTTATTTATTTTTTATTTCTTTGATTATTTTGGATTTTTTGCATTTTCAATGCCAAGGTCAAAGGTAAATGAGTCTGATACCGTTCCTCTGTCTCCAAGATCACCGGAGTCGCTGATCCCTGTCATCTGTCCCGGGAAAATTTGCGATTTTCTGAGGATCCTTTTAATAATCATACAAGTTTTTAATTATTTTTAATAATAATTTTTTTCGGATATTTTTGAAATTTTCTTAAAAAACATTGTGAGGATTAAAGGTCATCGGGTCAAGGTCAAGGTCAAATGGGTCAGGAGTAAAGGTCAATGACATCCAATATGGCGGACGGTTTCCGTCACAATATGGTGGCCGGGCGCATCCGAGTCTGATGCCAGATGCCGTTGTCCCAGACTTCTCCAAATGCTACTATATGCTAGTATAGCATTTTTAACGAAGTTGTTAATTTAAAATGGAGGAATGGTTATGCCGCAGAAACGAAGGGGTATCGCAAGATATTAAAATAGAAAATAAGAACAGGCGACGGTTTACTAGCAGAAATTTAAAGGCCATTCATATATTTGCGATTGCAAAAATTGAGTTCTTAAAGAAAAAAAATGTAATTAATGTCAATGTTGAACACGATATTACAATTATTTACGAAAGTTAATTATTTAATAACACTGCCAAATTATGCCAGTCTCGTCACAAGATTGCATTGGCTAATAGTAATACGTAAGTATTCAATTGTGAAGAAATTTTTTCGCACAAGAACTCTGGTGGTATGAATCTTCTACAGGTATTCTCTCTCCCCGCACAGAAAACAGACTGAACGAGCCATTAAGTGGGTATATCTCTGCAATCTTGATTTTCTTGGTTTTTAGTATTACTGACTCTGTAAATTAAGTTTTGGAGGTAGATGCGACCTAAGTGAAGAAGGCCAGGATACTTCCTCCTTAGTTTAGCGCGCGAGCATAAAGAATTACCCAACGTGTACACGTGGAGTGTGTGTTGTGCATCACTGTTGATACCGGGGGTCCAACATGCTCGTCTAACTGGTTCCGTACGGCAACGGCGTACAGAATCCCGCCTGGACCACCGCATCAGACGAGCAGCCATTGTTGATCACACGGCGACACAGATCAGGGTCACTGTTGCACCCATGGTGACGCTAGGACCATCACCGACAGTTTGTTGGCCACTGGGCTACAATCATGGGCGCCGCTCGTCAGACTTCCTTTCACACCGTCTAGGATGGTGTCGTGAACGACGCAGCTGGAGGGATGGATGGTGCGGAGTTGTGTTTAGTGATGAGAGAATATTCTGCCTTGGCGACAACGACGGTCGTTTGCGAGTGCGGCGTCGACCAGTAGAGCGGCAACTACCAGAGTGTATACGGCAGCGACATACAGGACCAACTTCTGGCACATGGTCTGGGGAGTAATGGCCTACAATGACCACACGCATCTGGTGTTTGTTGATGAAACACTGAACAGTGAACGTCACATTCAGAACATCATCCAGTCAATTTTTTTGCCGTTCCTACAACTCCAAGGAGATGTCCTCTTCCAACAGGACAGTGCCCGTTCACACACGTCTCGTTTTACCCAATGCGCTCTCGAAGGTGTTCGTCAACTCCCCTAACCAGCACGATCACACTGCTTGTTCCCATTGAAGACTTGCGGGACATGGTGTGGCTACGTTTGGCGCGGTCTGCAATACCGGCAATAAACCTCCACCAATTGCAACAACAAGTGTAGTTAGCGTGGAACACTATTTCCCACGACCATATCTAACAACTGTATGGCCATCTTTACGCGCGACTACAGGATTGCATCGTCGCTAAAGGCAGATACATAAGATACTGACATTATTGTTCAAGACATTCTGTAGCATCTGTCCATAGATGTACGACCCTGTAATAATTATCATAATATACAGTGTACAACCTGTATAATTATTCAATACATCATCTATTCATGAGGGACCATTGCGTCCGGGTGTTCATTTTCCCCCAGTGTACTTTCCGTGCGTAACATTACTGGCAACTGCTGAAACTTTACAATTTACAACTAACTGTTACTTGTGTAATAAATTTGGAGATACTCTTATTGCAAAGTCATTTGTATAACAAGTGCTTTACAGACCAAACATTCCATATGCTGTAACATTTGAAGTGAATATGAATGTGAACGTTGAGCGGTTTGTACAAGCTTTCGGCCCGTAGGTTCGCCCATGTCTTCCTCGCAAATTAGTTACTAATTATTTATATTTAATGGCGTACACCACGTTAGTAATTCCTTCGCTCAGGGTATAGTATTGCCATTTTTAAAAGAGAAAGTGTTGATATTAGTTTGTATGCGGTTTTGTAGGTAGAGAAATACGAAGATTGCAGCTTCTTGTGTGTGACCACACTAGTGTCACGTCGAATAAAGAACACAGTACATCAAAAGTGTCTTCAACTCCTGAAACAAGAAATTATAGTCGCCCTGATGAGGATAAGAGTCGGAGAGATGGCAACACTGGCTGGCTGTAGCTGAGCGTCCGTACAGTCTGTGTTCTGTGCTGAACGCAACAAACGGCGAGGAACAAGGCAGACACGGCGCAGTTGGTAATGCAATATGGCCACCGCTGTGGTCGGTATTGTCGCTGCCGGAGTTAATTACGAGTTCCTCATTCCTGCCAACTTCCTGCGCCAATCACATTACACAGGCTGCCCCCCTCCTCCCCCCAAGCAAGGTGGGGGTCTGCTATTCGCATCGTGTCTTCTACAACAAGCATACTTGGCTGTTCTTTCTCTGGAGCTTATTGGCAGAGACAAAGTGCAATAAAATGACTAAACCAGTACAAATGCGCAAGTGTTTCACGCCTATTCTCTCTCCAAATTAAAACTAAAACAAAGCCTCTCATTCTCCAGAAACTAGGACAGCGGAACTTGACAAACGTGAAACATAGACAACAATTTGGCGTAGTCCTGTACCAACTCCTTTTGTGGTTACAACATTGTATGGGTGTCGAGGCTAGAAGTGTCTGTGTGGGTAATATATGGTCTACGTGCATTCACTTCCTCTAACCTGCTTTTAATGCAAGTAGAATACGTTCAATATCCAGATGTAAACATAAACGTTCATTATATCTGAGCATATGACGTTGGCAGTTGCTGTAGAGATGTGCAGTAGATGACAATCTGCCTCGTCTTTAGTCTACGGCGGTTCCTACGTCCCAGCGGTCTGTTATTAAGACATACGTAAGAAGCAGTTCACTTCACAGAACAATACTTAGTTGCTCTCGCTGAAACTAGAGATGTAACGTGCTAACAATGTGATGCTTGCTTGCTTGCGCGTAAGTGTAATTGCTCATGCCATAGACTTAATACGTTGTATACTGCTTATTCCTCTTCTGCGCATGTACCCAACATTGACCAACCCCAAATCAGCACAACTGTCAAAGTTAAAGGGTTATCACGAATCAAAATGTTTGTTTATTTCTTAATTTTAAAGAGACGAATAAAATACTTTCACCAATTCGGATTTAATCAAATTGCATTATAAATCTAGTCAGAGGAAGTATACATTCTTCTCAAGGTACTTGTTTACTAAACCGTGTTCTATCCTCATCTCCAACCACGCAGTTTTGACGTGAATACGTCTTTAAATTTGCCACCCATAGTGAGAGGCAATCTAGACAATACGAGGACAACAAAATTTGGGGATAAAGTTTAGCATTGCAGCTCCAAATCTATCGTCTACATTCAAAATTCAATTACATCACTCGATTGCCAAAGGATCAAAGAAATTTTTTACATTGAGTGAGGACTACGAAGCATCACGTTAGTCATAAGGGGTGAAAAGGGGGGGGGGGCGCAATTTTGAGTTCGTTTCGCCGCCTCTCATAACTTCCGCGTAGTAGAACTTTTTACTAGGAAAAGCTACGACTCTCGTTTAGGTTTCAGTCGATAGTTCTCGTCAAGATCAATCGATTGCGTGTATAAAAACATTTGTGTGGCGTTGTTATGGTGAAACTGTATGAGTTGAATGTAAAACATTTAGAAAACCTAACACAATGTAAACCTATAATCGTCAAAAAGCCAAGTCAAAATACAGAAATCGTATACTGTTGGAAAGAGAATCTCAAAATAATTCCAGTGATACCCATAAAACCCCATTTGAATGAGTGAAGCCGTGCCGGGAACATAAAAAAAAAAAAACATCAAGGCGTCCGAGCGCGTCAACGTAGACGTATTCACGCAAAACAAACGGCCGTGTCCGCAACACAGCCACGCCCCATTTATTGGTTAGTCGTGTTGGCAGGAAAGCAGTTCAATGTTGGGCCATGAAGACTGGTTGTGCGCATTCAGCGACAACGCTCTACCTCACCTTTAGTCTGTGCATAAAGCCCGGTAACAGAACTGTTTTATAGTTCTACTAATTTGCTTAGTGTACTACTGTGCTTTCTGGATGGTTCCACTTTACTGAGGCAAAGGCAGGACCTCCATGGAACAAGCGAGTGGCGAGTGTTGATTACACATGGCGGACTGTGACAAGTCTCGGCTCCAGGCTCCAGGCACCAGACTCCAGACTCCAGGATCCAGGCGAAAGACAGGCTGTGTCATCCCTTCTCCGCTGCACACAAGAGCCTTTAACTTGTTTTAGAAAAGTTTTAACTTGAAAATTTAATTATTCATCTACTATCGTAGGTTAGTTCCAACTGTAAAAATATTCGCCTAGCATCGCTAATTTGTTGACGTTATCTGAAACTAAAGCTATTCTTATTTGCTTAATATATTCAGTTAGTTTAAGTACGTTTAAACTGCAGGAACGCGTATTCCCTTATCATTCTAGATAAATTTTTAACACAAAGAATAAATATTTACCTACAATTTCGTGTCATAATTAGGTTAATTTAAACTTAAAAATAAACTTACCCAGTTACTGTAATAACTTAGTTTACGTGGACATGTCGCTTGACGATAGAAAGCTATAAATAGTTAGTTTAAATAACCTCTTTTACAGGATTCACATATGAATGACTAAGATGAATGCTGTAAGTTTTGTTGAGAATCGAGCAGTTTATACATTTCAGATACGCACAAGACATGCCCCAACCATAGACAAAAGACTCTACCCTAGAGCGATCTCGCTGGCTGCGCACAACTAGTATCCGTGTCCGAACGCTGAACTGATCTCCTGCCAACACGACTAGCAACAACGGGGTTGGTTTGGAGTTGAGGTTAGAACATTGTTTAGTAAACAAGTTCTTTGAGACGTATATGTATACTTTCTCTAACTTAATTTCTAATGCAAATGGATGAAATCCAATTTGGTGAAAGTATTTTATTCGTATAAAAACTACTGTCTCTTTAAAATTATTATATAAACAGACACGTTCATTAGTGATGACCATGCAACTCTGACAGTTGTGTTGGTTTGGGGTAGGTCAATTTTAGTTATATGCGCAGAAGAGGAATAATCGGTTGTAACACCTGGCTATGTTATTTTTTTTATTTTATGTAGGGAAATAATATTATCTTTGATTGCCATAATTTATGTTCTGATATCAAGTGTGTCAGATGATAGTATGCAAAGTATATGTGAGAAATTTTTTTGGAAAGCCTTCGCAGATGGTAGTTTAATATTTAATCGAAACTTTATCCTTGCATTTTGAACGTTAAGAAGTATTTTTCTTTGGTAAATATGAACAAGCCAGGTTGGCATTGACAACGGCGATTTTATTAGGAACAAAATAATTGAACGTTCGTTTTGGTTCTTCTAAAAAATGTTCGAAGTATAGATGCTGCATAAGGATAAGTTTCCACATAAATGTGAATTAGAAGAGGATAAAATATTAAAATAATCCTTTGTACTGTACTACAATTCACCAGTCCAAAATAGAAGAAGACTTAATCCTACATCGTTAAGCTGCCAATACAATTTGTATGCATTATAGCTACGTAGAGGTGATGTTGCCAACACGTCGTCAGAGGACCGAGGCCTGGACCAGCGCAGCATCCGAGTACCGTCCGTTACCCCAGGTCAGGAGAGGTACGACTAGTGAAAGGATCCAGCCATGAGATTCGATCAGCAACGGCGAGTCCACAGCGAGGCAGCTGGGACGAGAGTCGACGCCAGGACCACGGTACCAGTAGGTGGCCGAGGATGACCAGTTCCTGCTGGCGAGGGGTGAGATCCGTCATAGTAGCAGGTCCTTCAGTAGCAGTCGTCAGAGGACCGAGGCCTGAACCAGCGCAGCATCCGAGTACCGTCCGTTACCCCAGGTCAGGAGAGGTACGACTAGTGAAAGGATCCAGCCATGAGATTCGATCAGCAACGGCGAGTCCACAGCGAGGCAGCTGGGACGAGAGTCGACGCCAGGACCACGGTACCAGTAGGTGGCCGAGGATGACCAGTTCCTGCTGGCGAGGGGTGAGATCCGTCATAGTAGCAGGTCCTTCAGTAGCAGTCGTCAGAGGACCGAGGCCTGAACCAGCGCAGCATCCGAGTACCGTCCGTTACCCCAGGTCAGGAGAGGTACGACTAGTGAAAGGAGCCAGCCATGAGATTCGATCAGCAACGGCGAGTCCACAGCGAGGCAGCTGGGACGAGAGTCGACGCCAGGACCACGGTACCAGTAGGTGGCCGAGGATGACCAGTTCCTGCTGGCGAGGGGTGAGATCCGTCATAGTAGCAGGTCCTTCAGTAGCAGTCGTCAGAGGACCGAGGCCTGAACCAGCGCAGCATCCGAGTACCGTCCGTTACCCCAGGTCAGGAGAGGTACGACTAGTGAAAGGAGCCAGCCACGAGGTTCGATCAGCAACGGCGAATCCACAGCGAGGCAGCTGGGACGGGAGTCGACGCCAGGACCACGGTACCAGTAGGTGGCCGAGGATGACCAGTTCCTGCTGGCGAGGGGCGAGATCCGTTATAGTAGCAGGTCCTTCCGGCAGCAGTCACCAGAGGAACATTACTGCTCAAGTCACTACTATAGTGGTGTATCGTCCAGAGATAAGTCCAACTCATATAATTAAGTAAACTAGAGATGCATGAACACTGATTGTAGGACAATCGTTATGAAGCGGTGCGCATATTGCGATAGTGTTGCATGCCTTTGCTTGTGCGGTAGATAAATATAAGCTTTGCTCATTTTTTCTGTTACGTTCATATGGTTGCCAATAATATTTTTGAAACATACTAAGGAGAGTCATTACAAATATGATATGCAAATTTATCCTATAAATAATAAATCACAATCATAAATGTTAAAAATAAAATTTGAAAGTTGCATGCTTTTGAAGTAATTCTTTTGGACCCATACTGACTGATATGTTGATGGAGGCTTATGCAAATTCAGTAGCATAAGTAAAAATAAGTTGGTCAAGTCATAGCTTCCTGGATAAGTTTTTACAAAGAGGGAATTTATGTTATGTAACAGCGTATATTCTAACTAAGCTAGCCGGAGCATTACATAACTGACATTTGTCAGTATTCCTTAATTTTTATTCAGGCGTGTTACACGGTCTACATCGTCGTTAGTTTATGGCCCCAGTTCGTTACTAAGGACAAGTGGAGTCACGCATGCTCAGTGGTGGCGGGGAAATTGTCCACTGGCGAGAATAAACGTGAGCCAGGAGTCGCTGCTTCTAGTAGAGCGTTTATATTTGGTAAGGTCAGTCCTCATGTTGCAATTTCCTCAAGAAAACATTCATATCCTAACCAAAACTTCCGCTATAACTGCAAGATATTCAAGATATCTGGTTACCATTTAACTCTCGTTCGTAACTCTGCTGCTGATAACCTAACTAAAGTTTATAGTTTTATTGCAGTTTAAAAAAACTACACAAAACTTGTTTTCCTTGAAAATTAGTATTGTTATTAATACTTGAATAAACTTCGTGCTTATTTTTAGGTGAATGCCAACTTGATTTTAGGGTGGTACGCTAGTTTAAACTAACATAAATTAAAATAACGCAAGAGAATATAAACTATCCTAAAATAAACTTAACACAATAGTTGTACTGTGGTGCTAGAATACCGATCTCCTACTAAGGAACTGATTCAGCTATCAACGACTACGTGATTTTAATTCTTATGCTTCGAACATCAAAGCGATAAGAGATGTAAGCAACACAGATTGTGTAAATTGCAATTTGTTTTAGATTAACCACCCACTTCTTCTCTTAGAAACTTTTTTAATTATCAACAACTGCGTACCTTAAATTCACTTGTTCAAACTAAATAACAACGGCGTATACTAAGGTGAACACACTCTGACCACGTTTGACAGCTACCACATGTTATTCAACTTAAGAAAATGTATTTTTGTATAAAAGCACAATAATATCGGGAAACTAAATATAAACAGTTGTGTACTCAGCAGCAAGCATTTCAGCCACGTGGTCTCCACATTTCTGTTGGCGATGGGATCATTCTGAATTCCGTCAACAAGGGCGCCTCTTGTCTGTCGCTTGAGTTGCATTGCAGTGAGTTTGAAATATCAGTTTTTTTTTTTTTTGTGATTCCATTTAACGTGTTCCCATTATACCGATATACGTAATTAAACACACTTTAGACGTAGAACACATAACACACTTAGAGATTACGCACATAAGAAATACTCAGCGGTGTGTAGTCAAGTGTTGTAAAGTAAACTGTGCTATACCTAGTCATTTGATAGTTTACACATCGGCCACTTAAATGTAGTAGTGCAGTTGACACCACAGCACGTGTGTAATGGTGCCCCGCTGCTCTCTCGTGAGTGGCCGCAATACATCCATATTCCACTCTGGTTACTTACTGGCTCCTGCTACTTACGCCGACTGTGTTCAGCACTGAGCAAGCACCAGCTTACCTTGCAACACGCCACTGGAAATACTATTCCCGAATCCTCCAACATAGCCTAAAATATATTTTCCACACTGTTGTAATTCAAAATAACCCGGCAGGAAACATGGGAAACTACTATACGGCCTTGTACTGAACTTTGCTGCTACTGACTTGCCACCCATAACATGGTAGGATCACCGCTGAAAGTCCCACACAGCACGACGAGAACACAGTTCAGAGTCTCGCGCGTAGAAGCTATGTGGCACTAGGAGTGCGTGTCAGTTTCGCCCTTATAGCGGCCCCAAGTAGATGCCGCCCTTAAAACTACATGTGACAGTATCTGATGTAGTGAGCCTTGCTACGGACTCTCTGGGCCACGGTGGTGTAGTGATTTAACTACTAGTCTCCCACATAGTCGAATCGGGTTCGATTCCCGGCGGAGTCACTCCCGGAATTTCACATTTGGTAATCGTTCCGGGTTTTCTTGGGATCTCCCGTTTCCCCCGCTCTTGCATTCCAACGCCGCTCCATACTCACCCCACTTCGCCCTCATCGGCTCTCAAGACCTCGATGTTAAGAGCCGCCCAAGTCTCTCCACTCACTCAGCCTTAAGTCGCGTAGGATGCATGGTGCGCAGAATATACTGCACGCCAGCTGAGTGGTTTGTACGTAGAGGCTATGTGGCGCCTCATGTGCCTGCTAGGGTCGTCCTTATCGCATGCACTTGAAACACGCCAGCATGACCAGACAGGCGGAGTGCTGGTGTTGTGTTCCTATCTCACAGTGGCACGTGACAGAGGCAAAAATGAACCATACTATTCCCAACACAAATGCACAAGTAATGTTTGTGAGGTAATCGAAAGCTCAGTTAGTAGGATCGTGGTTGTTGACAATTGTCGAAGAATTTACACTCAGACAGTTAGTAAAAGATCGAGTAACTGCTGAGATATGATGCAAACTTAAAACAATAACTTCTGATTGCAGAACCATCCAGAATGGCGGACAATTGAAGTTCTTACGTATAAAATTCAGGGTACACAATAGGTACTTCAGTACACCAAGTTTTGGTTTAATCGATTTAACGATAACACATATAATACAAGAAAGAATGCTTTGAAAATGGGGAGACTTTTGACATATCAACCTCAGAAATGTATGTACTCGATTTTTAAAATAAAAATTTACATATAAAAATGAAATGAGTTTAGCGTGGCCTACAAGAGCACAAACTGTATGTCAACCTTGGGCGATAATCGGTTGAGTAATTCCAGAGCTATTTGTTGTTCGCGGTGAACTTGTCACTTTTGAGCACCCTTGCCTACTTGCATGTGCATTCTGTATTATTCCAGTGTCTAAAGTAAACATTGCCTCGCATTAGAACTTTTATTCGTGCGTAGGTCAAGTGAAACTGTGACAAATCTACTTATTCTTACACTTATATGCATTTAAAACAATACAAAGTAAAATGAGCCAGTAACTTGATAGTAGTTCAGCGTGTAAGCGTGGACCTACTAGCTACACTCCTTGTACTATCCGTTACAAATACATGCAGGCACGGACAGTGACCTTCATTCATAGGTTGATTTCCTAAGTGCTCACTTCACTGTGAACAGCCTTCATGATTTAAGATCGTTATATATTCAGGTCGTGTTATTTTACAAAATGACCTGACTATTAAACATTTCATAGCATGTTCCTTTAAATTGTCTGGCATTTCATTGCTGGTTTGTTTTATTAACTTATTGCAAAACTTGCAGTTTACTGCCGAAGGGAAATTAGGCCGTGTTCCAATTGAGTTTAGTTTTCCTGTTTTAATTTTGTAGGGTTTTTAATTGGGAACATTACGACATTCAAGTGTCTAGCATGACATGCTAATAATATTTAGCTTTATCATGGTTCGATAATTAAAACTACATGAAGTCAATGATAATAGAGAGCTGTTTCAAGTTTAAAACCAACAAAATAAAACGATTATGAAGTGAAATTGTTACTAAACAAAAATTGTGTCATGAAAAAATAACTATTTCAAGAATACATACTGCAGCAACTTCTTTATGGAATACTGACTGTGAGTATCGAGGTTATTGTGCGTTTCAAAGTATCAAACACCCAAACCTATATATAGTGTTGTTTGGTATTTTGTGTTTTCTAATTTGTCAGCTTCGAAGTGTCAAAACGCCAAACGCAAATTACAAAAATACGTCATAGATGTTGTTAACTAAATCGGGTCACGTGAGCATTTTTGCCAACAAAAAAATCCCGGCTGGAACACTGCCCAGTTCTCGTGTGCAGGCTGCAAACCCGGCGGTGTGTCGCACACATGGCGGACGTTGCTGGTAGTGAACTCCTTGCAGTATCTACACCCTAGCTAGCCTGCGAATATCACTTGGCAAGTGCTGCTGCTCACGCTCGTAAACATCTTATACAGTAGATTTGGCGCTAACATTTCAAAATAATAACGGCACGTAAGCCAAGTGGAATGGAAACTAATGAAGTTAGCAGATAAGAAAATTATATGGCAGAAGTTTTGTAGAGTATAAATTAATTTTTAATAGTAATTACAAACTGTGTGTTATTATTATTTTTTAAATAAAGATTCCGCAGACTTGTGAACTAGGCATAAGTCGAAATACTTTTTGAAATGGTTTTTTGGATTGTTTCGAATAACTGAATATAATTAAAATGTTCAACAATGGTAGGTTAACCTATTGGCAAATGTGAATACAAATGCGATGTATTGAAAACTGGTTGGCTAGTGTTTAACATTAAAAGTAAAGACTTAAGTTGGATAACTTGTAACGCGGTACTATTAGCGTTGTGTTTTCGGGATGTATAAAGTCGATTGTAGTCAGAAGAGTTCTTTAACATGTATTCATAACTTATTGTATCACTATACTTAAGAGCTAATCCACTTGTACACTGGTCTTTCAATTTTATTTAATACGGGAACTAAGCCTATCTCCACCAATGTAGGAAAAGAATCCAAAATTTTATAGGCACAACTTCTACTGTAGTATTACAGATGTGACACGCACTAAGTACCCGCCAACTGCCGTAGTGTTACTGAAATGACACGCCGTAAGTACCTACCTACTGCAGTATTATTACTAAAGTGACATGCGTTAAGTACCCGCTTACTGCTGTATTATTCCTGAAGTGACACGCCCTAAGTGCCCGCCCACTGCTTTAGTATTATTTAAAATTGACACGTCCTTAAAACCCGCCTAATGGTGTAGTGTTTTATGAAGTGACACGCCCAAGTACCGGCCTATAACTGTAGTATAACTGAAGTGACAAGCCCTAAGTACCCGCCAACAACTCTAGTATTACTGAAGTGACATGCACTAAGTATCCACCTGCTGCGGTAGTGTTACTGATGTGCCACATCTTAAGTACCCGACTACTGCTGTAATATTACTGAAGTGACACGCCGTAAGTTCCCGCCAACCACTGTGGTATTACTGAAGTGACATGCACTACGTATCCACCTACTGCGGTAGTGTTACTGATGTGACGCAATCTAAGTACCCGACTACTGCTGTAATATTACTGAAGTGATACGCCGTAAGTTCCCGCCAACCACTGTGGTATTACTGAAGTGACATGCACTAAGTACCCGCCTAATTCTGTAGTGTTAGTGATGTGACACGCCCTAAGTACCCGACTACAACTATAGTATTACAGAAGTGACACGCGCTAAGAACCCGACAAATGCTGTAGTGTTACTGAAGTGACACGCCCTAAGTACACGCCTACTGCAGTAGTGTTCCTGAAGTGACACGACCTAAGTACACGCCTACTGCTATAGTATTACTAATGTGATACGCCCTAAGTACTCGCCTACCACTGCAGTATTACTGAAGTGACATGCTCTAAATAGCCGGTTACTGCCGTAGTGTTACTGAAGTGTTACGCCCTAATAACCCGCCTACTGCTGTCGTGTTACTGATGTGACACGACCTAAGTACCCTCCTACTGCTGTAGTATTAAAGAAGTGACACGCCCTACCACTTTGGTATTACTGAAGTGTTACGCCATAAGTAACCGCCTACTACTGTAGTATAACTGAAGTGACACACTTTAAGTGCCCATCTACTGATGTAGTATTACTTAAATGTCATGCTCTAAGTACCCGCCTACTGCTGTAGTGTTACTGAAGTGACACGCCCTAGTACCCGCCTACTGCTGTAATATTTCTGAAGTGACACGCTCTAAGTACCCGCCAATCACTGTAGTGTTACGGAAGTGACACGCCCTAAGTACCCGCCTACTGCTGTAGTATTACTGAAGTTACTTGCCCTAAGTACCCGCCAACTGATGTAGTATTACTGATATGACACGCCCTAAGTACCCACCTACTGCTGTAGTGTTACTGAAGTGACACGCTTTAAGTACCCGCGTACCAATGTAGTATTACTGAAGTGACACGCCCTATGTACCCGTCTACCACTGTAGTATTACTGAAAGGACAATCCCGAAGTACCCGCCTACCACTGTAGTATTTCTGAAGTGACACGCCCTAAGAACCCGCCTACTACTGTAGTATTGCTGAGGTGCCACAGCGCTTATATCGCCAATTGCAGAAGAACATTACTGGAAAATGGCGTCATTGCCCTTTAAAACGTTGGCACACCGTTCACATTTCGACACCTGGTAACATACTCGCCAGGCGAAGTCTATCCAATAGAGAACTTTCCGCATGATGCGGTAGCCAATAAGACACAAAGTTTGTTTACAGAACTTCGAGCAGCCAATCAGGGAATGTGTTCGCGCACGTAAGAGGTGACGCCGCCTTGTAATTTTGTCTATGAGAACTTGCGAACAATATTATACGGAATGGGATCGTCAGCTTGGAAACAGTTGATGTCTGCTGCTCACGTTTACATGAGTACTTTTGAAAACAATCTTTGGAAAATGCTACTGCTTGTTACGTAAAGTGTGTAATGACTAGTAAGCGTCAAATAAAGTTGGTTACGACAGATAAAAAATAGTTAATTGATTTGCTTTGAATTATAAGTGTTATCTGAACATTTGTACACAGTAGGATTATTTTATATCCGTGTTTTACTAATGCCGACATTCGTAAAAAAAATTTACTTATGTGATAGTTCCACAGTCTCACTTGACCGAAGCATGAATAAAGCGATCAGGCCCTTTGCAATGTATGTCTTACTTATAGTGGAAGAATAGTCGACTTTAAGCAGGCCTTTCAAAAGTGCCCAGTTTGCAGTGAACAACCTATAATAGAATATGGTACTGTGTAAAGCAGACATAAGGATGAAGGAGTGAGATGAATGTGTGTGATGTGAACAGGTGTAAGACGACCGGCGCAGGTCGCTGTCAGCTGCAGCTGGTCGGATCTCAGTCCTATGTTTGCAACAGCACTTGCCCCTGTACATAAGCCAGCCGCAACTTGCATTACAATCAAGCTTAGCAAGCAGTCTGATGCATCACTTCACAGGCGCCACCTTCCACCATACTCATGTCAGCAGCGTTCTAATCAGTTTCCCAGTCGCAGGTTCGTACAGATTTTGTGCTAATAGAACTGTAACATTGGACGATTTTCTGGAACTTTTTTTCACGTGTTGCAGCCCTCGGTGAAATAACAACAGTTTTCTACAGTTGATTTTTAACCAAGCATCGTGTGGATTGTTTCATCAAAGGCTGCCATACCCGAAACAGAATTAATTGTGAAGTGACTCAAGTTACCTTAATTGCCAGGACATCTTTAATGCGTAATATGCTGCCAGCTATCGTCGTATACGTAGTAAGATGTGAACTGTCATCGTATGCTTACTAACTTGTGAGCTGTCGCCGTATGCGTACTAGGCTGCGAGATATCGTCGCATTCGTACTAAGCTGTTAGCTGTCGCCGTATGCCTGTGAGCTATCGTCGTACGCGTACTAAGATGTGAACTTTCATCGTATGCCTGTGAGATGTCGCCGTATGCGTACAAAGCTAGGAGCTATCATCGTATACGTACTAAGCTGTGAGCTGTCGCCGTATGCGTACTAACCTGCGAGATTTCGTCGTATTGCTGTGAGCTGTCGCCGTATACATACTAAGCTACGAGCTATCGTCGTATACGTACTAAGGTGCGAGCTATCGTCTCATACGTACTAAGTTGTGAGTTGTCGCCGTGTGCCTGCAAGCTATCGTTGTGTGCGTATTGAGTTGCGAGCTGTCGATGTACGCGACTAAGCTGAGAGTTATCGTCGTATGCGTACTAAACTGCGAGCTGTCGCCATATGCCTGTGAGCTGTCGGCATATGCGTACTAACCTGTGAACTGTCGCCGTATGCCTGTGAGCTGTCGCCGTATGTGTACTAAACTGCGAGTTATCGTCGTATACGTACTAACGTGTGAGCTGTTGCCGTATGCCTGTGAGCTGAGCTGACGCTGCATGCGAACTATACTGTCTTCATGATCATGTTCACTTCCTGTTTCATCATCAATGTCAAGTTTACTTTTCTTTGTAGGAGGTGTATGTTCATCGTCAGTATTTAGAAACCGTCGACCGTTTATTTTGAAGTTCGCCGACTTCACGCACACGCCTTACAAGTGTAGATTCCACATATACCGACTCAATAATTCAGTCATTAGCATGAACTGTCTCGTCATAATCGTCTGCAGAACCAGTAGGCCTACCCATCGATGTAGCAGGAGGTATTTGCATCATCAATTGCTAGGTCCTAGTAGACGAAACCTTGCAGATCTCAATGTGTTCCTTCTTTCTATCACCTTGCATAAACTGCATCTGGTCATTGTCATAATGCTTCATCGCACGAAAAGGACTCTTCATACAGGCAGTTCTCTCATGCCGCCGAGAATTGCATCTTTTCTGAAGATCTTCTCACAGAAGCGACACTGATGGCCACATAGTGGTTCAGGCAAAGACTCAGACGGACCTGTTGGAGATGTACGTGATGGAGCAAAATAAGCAGGTAATGTCAGCAATCGTGGTCTAGATACTTCAGCCAATAAGTTCGACGGCTTCATTGAAGATTTCATAGGCGCAACAGCTGGAGATGTCGATGACCCCGCTGTTACCACTCCCGAAGAAGTAGATGGTACGGTCGTAACTACCATTAGCTCGGGAGCGTCCAAAGACATCGCAGATGCAGAATAAGATTTAGATGCGAACCGCAGAAGCTACTCGAGATGATGTGTCTGTCATGGCAGCCGTTGTCAAACTAATTCTCTTAGCCGACCTCCCTCCCTACTACTTATAAGTACACTATCTACCAAAAAGTAATTGGGCACCTGTCCACAATGTTTGTTCATTGGTTGTTACCCCGTTAGAATCTCGCAAGGCCACCTCTTGCGGCTATAACAGCAGCCACCCTGTCTGGCATGCTCTCTACGAGTGTTTGCAGGACATCCACGGGGATTCGTCGCCATTAATCTTGCAACCATTCCACGAGTTCAGCAATGGATTTTCGCCGCACCTGACAAGCCCTCGCCCGGCGATCCAATTCGTCCCAAAGATGTTATATAGGGCTGAGGTTGGGGCTCTGGGCGGGCCAATCCAATCGGCGAACATTGTTGTCTGCGTATCATCGCATTGTAGCCCTTGAAACATGACGCCTGGCATTGTCATCCTGAAAGTAACACAGGTCCATTCCGTAAAGCACCACAATGTTGGGAGCATTTTATTATACAGAATGTTACAATAGGCCTCTGTGTTCATGCTACCATGGACAAACACCAGCGGTCCTACACCAAAGGCCTTGAAATACAAGTCAACTGGCGTACTGAATTACCTATCTTCACGGGTACCCAATTAATTGTTGGTAGATAGTGTAGTAGGAAAATGCATGTTTGGTAGCAGGGGCTTGGGGCCGGGGACGACGCCATCGCCGTCTTGGCTGATGTCATACTATAACATTTCCCGTCTCGCCCATTTTCCTCACAAAAATTTATTTTTTTCTCCTCCTGCTCCTGGTGGCAACCTTGAATCCCAACTTACTGCTCTATCAACCCTGAACTGGGGTTTTTCCTGGGTGCTCCCACCCCTCCTAGCGAAATTGCAAATGACATGCTCTTTTATTCCTAGCAAAGAATGCCCTAGCGACTTCCCGCTTGCCAGGGTGTTCCAGAGTGTTTCTGGCTGCGCCCAAATTCAGATGCCAGGGTGTTCCTGGGTGCGCCCACATTTCCTTCCTATCACGGAGAGGACCTGAGGGTTCTCTCCATGCTATTCTGCATGAATCACCACCATGAATCCCTGCGAAGACATCACCTGCCTGAAATACCACTAGGGTGTTTTCTCCATGCTATTCCACAGAAAAAAATTGTAGCCCATGCATTCAGATGCGCATGCATCTCCTACCTCCATTGTTCGTCGTGCTATCCCAGTCAAAAACCCCCATGAGGGGTGTTTTCCCCGATATTCTGCACCGAGGCAGAAAGCTCCTACTTAGCCCAGCACCCTGCATTATGATTCCTTCCTCCAGAATGCACATGCCATCCCACAGGGCTCTTGCGGGGCAACCCAGTTCCATGCCACGATCTCTACCCGATCCCTGCCATGACACTAGGATGTTCACCAGGCTATCCCAGTGCGCTGCCATGATGCCAGGGTGTTCGCAGAGCTCCCTGACACAACTCCAGCCTCTCTGGTATTCTGACAGGATGCCAGGGGGTTTTCATCTCCAATGAGGAACGAATGATCACATGTGTAAGCAGATTATGAGTGCCGGCACCCGACAGCTGTCACCTATCCAAGCATATTAGGAGTGCTAGCTCTCTAAAATCTGATTACTATGGTAGGAGCATGCTGCAGGAGCAGCAAATAGAGGAAGATAACGGCAAGGAATAAGTCATGACAAGGTGAGGTCCCAGGAGCAGCAAATAGAGGAAGATAACGGCAATGAATAAGGCATGACAAGGTGAGGTCCCAGACACTTGACCGCCACATGCAGACAGAGGGCGAATACAAGGACAGATGGCTCCTCTAGCTGCCGGCACTAGGTAGTAGAACATGCAAAAGGAAATACAAGACAGTACTTTTGTGAAAAATTGTATTGCAAACAAAAAATATCATCACACACAAGTCACTTAGACAGCAAGGTCTGTGGTATCCACTAATTCTGGCTCGATGAGAATCCCAGCCATGCCACAAAAATCATTTTGCCTCTTCTTCGGACGATTCTCTCGACAAGGTAGTCATGGGCAAACTTGGTTACCATAAACTCCCGTTCATAGAAGCAGCCTCAAACCAATTGACCTGATAAATCGGCGACACAATAAGTGCAAGGCACATAGTGCCGAATTTTCACAACTCGAAACACTTCGATACTCCAAGAAGGAAAGTAAACTTACTTAAAGCACTTTTAATTCGGGAGATTCTCACAAAATCTCCAATTATAGCTTTTGGTCTACAGAATCTATATTTTTGTCATTCTTGTACACTGTGCGAAGTAGTGATGAGGAGTTGCTGGTGGTAACATCAATGGAGCTCATTCCATGTCCGATATGGGCGAGAATTGTACTCAGCAATTAAGCACAGGAGTAAGTTCAGCCACTTATAACTTCCCTGTGCTGAAAACGTGTTACACATCACAGTTATGAGCAAACAATTAAATCATTCAACTGTACAAGCTTTGACATCCCCAAATGTACTATAGTGGTTAATATTATTCACCATCATGAGGGCATGGAATCCAGATTGTAGAATTCTTTACTGCGATCGGTTTGCAAGTTCTTAGGCTTGCTGGTATCAGCCAACATCGATTTAATAGCAGCTGCCACATCTGTACCATTGCTTCCTATGCACAGATATGGCCCATCCATATTTCAAGAAGCAATTTATAACTGTCAGGATGTACCAGTAGCCCTTATTAGCACTAGCATAAGGAATCATTTGAACCAAATCAGCTTGAAACAAGTCGTGAAGCCCAAAAAGAAGTACCTGGCATCTGGGGTGATTCCTGTGGGCAGGACTATGCAACTCTGTGCTCTTGAAATAGCCTCCTTCACTGAACCACCTTCACCATTTGTGTGGGAGAAGTATTTCTACCCGAGGTCAGGTGATATGGACAGGCTTCACTGTATATAGCCGGCTCCACGACGTTCCTCCAAGATATTCACAATTTGGTTCATGTGGGAATTATTTCCAGCTTGCTGAGATACGACTAACAGCCATACACGTGCCATCTGTTCGTTTACATTGTTCCAGTACACATATTTCAGCCAATTGCCACCATCAAGCTTCGAAGTCAGACCCGAGCCACTTGCAATGATGAGGAACAGATCAGTGACAGTGACTCATCCTTATAAGTAGTGCTGATTGCATCGTTCCTGTCGAATGTGCGCTTGTAAGTCGAAGTGTGCGCCGGTATTGACGAAGTGTGGTGCGAGAATAATCCCCTGGCTTGCATCTAAATATCAGCTCATATGGGCCGGGTGAGGCACACATTACTTCATCGCCTATTTGTATAACATTATCGGGAAGAAAGAAAATTTGTTGGTTTCCCACGAACCACTTCTTATTACACTTATAAACGCCATATGTCGCATTGTTGAATCTCGGTGTGTATGAAGAGAGGTAATTGCGAACAGTCACTGAGCATGCAATAGATCTCTCTTTCTTGTGTTTCAAAGTAGCCAGAGGCATATCAACTTTGTATTCCTCCTCAGTCTTGTATTTCTTCATAGTTCGACTTCTGGTTCAGCCTTCAGTGCAACAGCAGCAGGGGGAATAGGCTGCTGTTGGTCGAGCCAAGACATTATCGGTCGGAAGACATTCGACAATACAGCATCAAGCTCCATGCACGCCTGCTTGGCAAGTGGATGACTGCTGAATTACTGCATCACTCACATGTTTACCATGTGTCCATTTCTACCATCAGTACGCTAGTCAGACAGATAATGCATGATTTTGTGGCGTATAGCCTCTTCCATATGCTCGAGTTTCATACCCAAAGG